>PVJD01000299.1:0-25613 GCA_004026545.1 Mormoops blainvillei
AGGGAGGGAGGGAGGGAGAAAGGCAGGCAGGCAGTCAGTCTTGGCTTTGAATTCCTGCTCCATAACTTACTAGCTGTGTGATCCTGGAAAAGCTCATTAATCTTCAGAGCTGTTCCCTCACCTTTAAAAGGGAGATGTAAAGACAGACCTTATAGGGCTGCTGTGAGAATTAAAAGAGATATGGGTATAAAGTGCTTCATTCATTATCCAGTACTTAGTGGCTCCTCAGTAAGTGGTAGATTATATTACTTTATTACAAAGAGAAAAGTATATTGTTAAGAGTTCTATTTCCCTTGTGATACCAGAAACCAAGGAGATATAAAGAATAATCATAATAATCTTATTATAATGGTCTTACTTTTTTCCCCCTTTCCCCTTTCTCCATGTGAGGAGAGTTGCAGTTTCTGCTCTGGAATGAGAAATCCTAGAGGTGGGGCCCATGTTTCCTAGAGCTGCCAACTCCCCTGTGAGAAGCGCCATCCTCAGAATGACTCACACTTCATTTTCTGGGAGGGCCCTTAGAAGTCAGGTACTTTTTTCTCGCAGCCCTAGAATCATGGCAGAGCATTCACCTGCAGAATTTTCACACAACAGACTTCTATGCCTTGGAACCTGCTCCCTCTGGCCCTAGTCCCACTCGGGCGGAGGACACAGATACTGCTCGTTAGCCACGCCTCCATGTGTCTGCTATACAACCCACCTGGCAGTACCACCTGTACAGTTCCACCAAAAAGCAGCAATTCAAGACCTATCGCCTCTGCTATTCCATAAGATTTGATGGTGACAAGCGTTGCAGTCCAGGTTTCAAGGAGAGCTAGGACATGTATTCTTGGTGGTAATTTCTGAGCTAGTTGAATCACTCAACATGCTTCACTGTCTCTGGGTACATATAGTCCTGCCATGGATGTAAGAAGGGGAGAAAGAGGGGCAAAGCATCTTATCCCTCTTTTTACAGAAGAGGAAAGTGTCCCCAAGATCTCATTGTATATATCTGTCAGCTCTTTATGCCCAAAGTGGAAACCAAAAAGTTTAAATAATAAAGCCATTTAAATCTGTGTAAGGCCCAAATGAGTATGCTTTGAAGTTCTTCTAAGCCTCGAATAAGACAGTAGTCATCAATTAAAGGTACAAACTATTAGGTATTGAGATACATATTTGCTTACTGAGGAAAGTTAGCCTAAAAGTATATCAGGAAATAGAGATGCAAAAAATCTTCCTAATTACTCAAAGGATATTTAAAATAGACAAAATTTTACCTAGTGACCATAAATTCAGAAGATTCCAGATAAAAGTAAATAGAATAAATAGATAAGTATCTAAATACACTTGTGGCAGGCAGAATAATGGGCCCCTATAGATGTCCGCATCCTAATCCCCAAAACCTATACATATGTTGCCTCAGTGGCAAAATGGACTATGCCAGATGTGAGTGTTTTAGGGGGGTCTTGAAATGAGGAAATTATCCTGGATTATCTGGGTGGGTCCAATGTAATTACAACGGTTCTTAAAGGTGCAAGAGGGAAGCAGAAAGAGATGTGATGACAGAGAGGTTGGAGCAGTACAGCTGCCATGTGGGAGCCCCAAACCAAGGGATAAGGGCACCCCCTAGAGGCTGGAAAATGTAGTCAAACAGACTCTCCCATAAATCCTCCAGCCTGTTGGCACCTCCATTTTAGTCCCATGAGACCCATTTCAAATTTCTGACCTCCAGAACTCTAATACATTTGTGTTATTTTAAGCCACTAAGTTTGTAGTAATTTATTACAACGGCAATAAGAAACTGATGCACAGTGTTTCGGCTATTTCAGATTAATGTGCAGTTTTGGTCAGAACATATTTATCAAAATTGTCAGCAAACTCTGTGATGTTCCTTTTGTGTGTGCTCAGTGTTACAACAAGGTAATTTCAAAAGAAACAAAAGAAAAACTTTTTAAAGAAAGCAATGGAAGGCAGAGTTACTGCAACTTAATTGGAAGGGTTAAAACCACAAACTTTATGGAACACACAGCTTCAGATAGCTCCACAGTGAGAAATAAAAGGAGGGTAATATAAAAGCCACGAGGAATCTGGCGTTATCCCTAACGTAGTCCGCACAAGCTGGTAAGATGTCATAGTTGTCAATGAACTATTATTAACCATGCCTAAAACTCCACTCTTCTCATATGTAATATGAACCTAAAATCCCCTATGTATTGTTTCTCTAGCAAAAAAGAAAAAAGAAGAAAAAAGGCATGCATTTGAGAAAGAATGTCTAATCAGCAAACAAATCTGTAATGTCAGTGCTGCTTCTGAGTATCTATCAGAATTTTCATGTAGGGTTATCTGAAGTACATGTAAATCACAGTAGATTTTTCTCCAGATTAGGGCAGACTGTCGGGAAGCTGTATACACATATATTATATTGTTTTGCCTGCACTGCTCGGTCTCTTCCATCTCCTTGAATTTCACTGCACCTTAGTGCAATCAGCCTATATTGTGGGACATTATAGAGCCCCGTGAGCCTTGGCGTTACAGTAAAGGTGTTTACTCACTGCCTCATGTAGCGGCCCCTTGATCAGATCCCCCATATAGACCTAGGTCTTAAGGTCTCAGCATCAGAAACTGGTAAACCGCTGCTAAGCAGCAGGTCATTCTTTCATGGAAATATATGTGACATTATACTTTTGTCAAAAAACATGCAACTATGCAACATAAAGAGTGACACCTAATGTAAATATGGGCACTTTATTTAATGTATCACTATGGTTTACCAACTGTAACAAATGTGCCACACTAATGCAAGATGTTAATAATAGGGAAATGTTTGGGAGGAGAGAATACATGTGGGGACTCTGTATTTTCTGCTCACCTTTTCTGTGAACCTAAAACTTCTCTAAACCATAAAGGCTCTTTAAATATATATGTATGTATATAACATGCATAAAGCAGAGTACACACATCTGTGGTGTAGGGGATTCTGGGAAGATGGAGGCAGCGGTGGCAGCAGCACAGTTCATTGATCTCTCTGAAACCTGTCATAAAAAAGTAGACGAGCAACTAGGTAGCAAAACCAAAGCCCTATGGGCATTTACAGTAAAACTATATGGTGAAATGTCGCCATGAACGCCAAAGTAAAAGCAAGTGGGGACAAATCAACAGTCACAAAGCCTGCATGGAGAGAAGAAGGAAGATATGGGGGCAGCGTCTAATGGACCAGAGAACAGGAGCACCCCAAAACAGCAACAGGTTCTCAAGAAACAGCTGAAGCTTGAGAGATTTTGGTTTCTCCAATATTAGGTGAGTGCAAGGGGCCCCCAGTAAGGAGCAGTCTGGCCCCTGTGAACTCTCAAAACTTACCTCCCAGGGCTGCCTTCCAGGACAGAGCCCCAGGCTGGAGAGAAAACGCAGAGAGTGAAGCAAAAGTTGCCGTGACTGGTGTGGCTCAGTGGGCTGAGCGCCGGCCTGCAAAACAAAGGGTCGCCGGTTCGATTACCAATCAGGGCATATGCCAGGTCCCCAGTAGGGGGCGTGCAAGAGACAACCACGTCACACATTGATGGTTTCTCTCCCTCCTTTCGCCTCTCTAAAAATAAATCAATAAAATATTTTTTAAAAAATTGACCGTCTCAATTGGCCACTTAAGTTTAATAGTAAAGGGCTGGTAAATTATTGCAATACATTGTAAAACCTTCAGAAGGAAAGGAGAATGTTTTGTGGACCATTTGTGGTTTTTTGTGTGTGGCAGTTTTTAAGTTATTAGTTTTTAAAATCAGTACTTTTTAATGGAAACAACTTAACCAAAATCTGACACAGAATTTTGAGATCCATTAAAACAAAGTTTAATGAGAAAAAAAAAATCGAGCAGGACAGGGACAAGAGAGGTGGCAAGGACCTGATCGAAGTCAGGGAGAACAGATTAGGGAATGTCAAAAAGCAGGCTTCATGTTCGTGCCATTGCACCAAAACAGCAGAGGAGGCTCTGTCAAGTTTGAAATGCTTTCTTGTTTCATTCTCTAAAAGTTCAGGAAAATTACTTGCACATAAAAATGAGCAACAAAAAAGGGTTTAAGTTGAGCACTCACAAAGCAGTAATTTTTTAAAAAAGTAAGGAACAGAATAACATCCTTACAAGCAATAAAGCATGTCAGGAAGACATGCCCACAAAACAGATCAAAACGGTGACCTATTTTTTCAAAATGAACTAAAAAACATTAAGAATATGATATAAATTTAAGTGCAGCTCAGTGGGCTTATACAAATGCATGTACTCATGTAACCACCACCCATTTCAAGAACTAGAATGATACCAGCATCCCTCTAGGTTCCTTTGGGCCCTTTCCTTATCAATCACCCCCTCCCCGCAGGTAATGCCACCTTAGTTTCTATCATTTTAAATTGCTTTTGCCTGTTTTTGAAGGTAATTTAAATAAAACTTAAATCTACTCTTGTATGCCTGCGTTTTTTCACTCAATATTGTTTGTGAGATCCGCCAGGCTGCTGTGTGAGGCAGAGTCCATTCTTTACCATTACAGTAAGGAAACTGTTATGAGCTTACCACGCTTATCTGTTCTACTGCTGGACATTCTTTCCTTGTCTCTTTCACTCAGTTCTGTTGGATATATACATAGGAGTGGAATTCCTGCATCATGAGGAATGTGCATGTTCAGCCTTAGTAAATACTGCCAGTTTCCCAAAGAGGTTTGATCAATTTACACTCTGACAAAGTATAAGAATTCCAGTTGCTCCACATCCTTTCAAAACTTTGGTATCCTCAGGGATTTTTTAGTAGCTATTCTGATAGGCAAGTATTAGTTAATTTGCATTTTCCTAATAACTAAGCGAAGTATCATTCCTTTGCTTATTGACTATTTGCAGATCCTCTTTTTCGATCTGCCCAGTCAAGTCTTGTGTGGTTTGTGTATGTGTGTGTGTTGATAGACTTTTTGTTATTGATGTGTTGAACTTTTTTGCTTTCTATTTTATTTTCAATGACAGTTTACATTCAATATTATTTTATATTAGTTTCAGGTGTAGAGCATAGTGGTTAGACAATCATATACTTTACAAGGTGTTTCCCCCTGATATTTCCAGTACCTACCTGGCACCACACATAGTTATTACAATATTATTGACTACATTCCCTATGCCATACTTTACATCCCTGTGACTATTTTGTAACTACCAATTTGTATTTCTTAATCCCTTCACCTTTATCACCCAGTTCCCCAACTCCTCTTCCCTCTGGCAACCCTATTTTTTCTCTGTATCTATGAGTCTGTTTCTATTTTGTTTGTTTGTTTGTTTTTTTATTTAGATTCCACATATAAATGAAATCATATGGTATTTGTCTTTCTCTGTATGACTTATTTCACTTAGCATAATACCCTCTAGGTCCATCCATGTTGTCACAAATGGTAAGCTTTCATTCTTTTTTATGGCCAAGTAATATTCCTATGTATAGATGTACCACTACTCTTTTAGTCACTTGTCTATTGATGGGTATTTGGGTTGCTTTCACATTTTGGCTATTGTAAATAACACTGTAATGAACATAGATGTGCATATATGCTTTCAAATTAGTGTTTTAGGTTTCTACAACTATATGAGCACACCCAGGAGTGCAACAGCTGAGTTATAAGGCAGTTCCACTTTTAATTTTTTGAGGAACCTCTATGCTATTTTCCACAGTTGCTGCACCAGTCTGTATTCTTATGAACAGTGCACAAAGGTTCTCTTTTCTCCACCTCCTTGCCAACACTTGTTATAATTACTGATGTCTATTGGCCATCTGTGTGTCCTCTTTGGAAAAGTGTCTATTCGGGTCTTCTGCCCACTTTTTAACTGGATCGTTGCGGGGTTTTATGGTGTTGAGTTGTATTAGTTCTTTACAAATTTCGGATATTGACCGGTTATCAGATGGGTCATTGGCAAATATCTTCTTCCATTTAGTAGGCTGTCTTTTTATTTTGTTGATGACTTTCTTTGCTGTGCAAAAACATTTTAGCCTGATGTAGTTTTATTTGTTTATATTTTTCTTTTGTTTCCCTTGCCAAGAAGATATATAAGAAAAATATTGCTAAGAGAAATGTCAGAGATTTTACTGCCTCTGTTTTCTTATAGGAGTTTTATAGTTTTAAGTCTATTTAAGTCTTTAACCCATTTTTAGATTTATTCCTAAATATGGTGTAAGAATGTGGTCTGACATCAAAATCACAACTTAACTACAGAACAACCATCATTCAGAACTGTCAGAAACTGAGCTGAATGGAACTCCTACAACTACAGAGTTAAAGAAGAAACTACATTGAGACTGGCAGGAGGGGTAGAGATGTGGAATGGGTTGGTCCCACACCCATATGAATAAAAACCATAAGGGATACCTTAGGAGCAAGGGGTCCCGACCCCACACCTGGACCCCCAGCCCAGGTTTCCAGTGCTAGGAAGATAAGAGTCCATAACTTCTGGATGTAAAAATCAGCGGGGACTGAGGCTGTGGAGGACAGAAACTGCCAGAATCCCAGAGAGTTCTTCTTAAAGGACCCACAGACAGGCTTACTTGGACTCACTCCCTCTGAGCTCCAGCACTAGCACAGCAGATTGAAAGGCATCAACAACATGCCAGGAGGAAACGAATTGTCTGGCATCAAGGCAAGAGCTATGGGACAGATTTCTCCCACACAGAGGCGGTGGCAGAAGCCATTGTTCCTTTTCGGATCCCTGCCCGCCCAGAACCAGCAGGCGGGGGTCATATCTGAGACTCCATCAACCCGGCTAACATGGATTGCCCCACCCTGGTGATTCCCTGAGGCCATATCCCTCCCAACTTTCAGGCCCACCCAAGTGGTTTCCAATGGCTTTCCCGTATGGATGGCTTATCTTGGCTCATGCTTCAGGTTTTCCCAAATTCTCTCAAACAAGCAGCATCTGGCTTCAGCAAGCCCTGTACCTCTTACCAAGTTGCCCCAGGCCCAGCTGTAGCAGCAGCTAGCCTTGGTTCACAGCTTGGCCCCTCTGGGGCACCCCCAAGCCCAGCACAAGTAGCAGCCATCTGCAGGTCACTGTATGTTGTGTGACCCCAGACAGAACACAGGTGGTGGCTGACCTTGGACATTCCAACAGCAATCAATGCTCAACTACAAGCACAGGGTGTACACAGCCCACACAATGGGCACACCTTGAGTACCCAGCTTGGGTTACAGGGAAGGCTGTGCCACTGGACCCCATAGGACACCTACTACATTAACCCACTCTATCAAGCATGGAGACATCATACCTCTACCTAATACATAGAAACAAACACAGAGAGGCTGCCAAAATCAGGAAACAAAGAAACATGGCCCAAATGAAAGAACAGATCAGAATTCCAGAAAAAGTACTAAACAAAATGGAGATAAGCAATCTATCAGATTCAGAGTTCAAACCACTGGTTATGAGGATGCTCAAGGAATTTAATGAGGACCTCAACAGCATAAAAAAGATCCAGTCATAAACAAAGGATATACTAATTGAAATAAAGAACAGTTATAGGGAAACAACAGTAAAGTGGATGACGCCGAGGATCAAATCAATGATTTGGAATATAAGGAACAAAAAACAACTAATCAGAACAGTAGGAAGAAAAATGAATCCAAAAAAATGAGGACAGTGTAAGAAGCCTCTGGGACAACTTCAAGCACACCAACACTCACATCATAAGGGTGCCAGAAGAAGAGAAAGAGCAAGAAATTGGAAATCTATCTGAAAAAATAATGAAAGAAAACTTCCCTAATTTGGTGAAGAAAATAGACATACAAGTCCAGGAAGCACAGGGGGCCCCAAACAAGTTGGACCCAAAGATGCCAGCACCAAGATCCATCATAATTAGAATGCCAAAGGTTAAATACAAGAGAGAATGTGTGCAAAGTTTCTTTTGAGAAATTTACTGACCGTCTTATGGGGACTCCCTTATAGGTAACTAACTGCTTTTCTCTTGCTGCTTTTAACAAACAGAACACAAACAGAATCATAAATTCAGAGAATGTTTAAATAGTTGCCAGGTTGGAGGGGGCTCAGGGGGTTGGGTGAAAAAGGTGAAGGGATTAAGAAGTACAAATTGGTAGTTACAGAATAGTCATGGGGATGTAAAGTACAGCATAGGGAATAGAGTAGCAAAGAATATATATGCAGGACCTATGGACATGGACAACTATGCAGGGATTGTCTGAGGGAGTAGGGGGTGCTGAGTAGAGGGAGACAAAGGGGGGAATTTTAGGACAATTGTAATGACATAACAATAAAATATAATCAAATTTTTTAAAAAGAAGGTTGTCTGGTTTTATCTTTTGCATATATCTGTCCAATCTGCCAACACCATTTATTGAATATACTGTCTTTACTCCATTACATGTTCTTGCCTCCTTTGTCATGTGTTTGTTGACCATATAGGCATGGGTTTATTTTGGGGCTCTCTGTTTGGTTCCATTGATCTATGTGTCTGTTTTTATGGCAGTACTCTGTTGTTTTGATTAGTATTGCCTTGTGTTGTAATATAGTTTAATATCAGGTAGTGTGATACTTCCAACTTTGGTCATCTTTTCTGTGGTTCTTCAGGATCCTTTATGGTTCTACACAAATTTTTGGATTATTTGCTCTACCTCTGTGAAAAACACCATGGGTATTTTGATAGGAATTGCAATGTTCTATAGATTACTTTGGGCAGTATGGACATTTTATTGGTATTATTTCGGCCTATCCATAAACACAGTAAATGTTTTCGTTATTTATTTATATCTTCTTCAGTTTCTTTCTTCATGTGTAGGACTGTTTTATATACTTAAAGTCCTCTGTCAGATGAGTGATTTTTAAAATATCTTCTCCCACCCTGAGGCTTACCTATTCATTCTGTCACTGGTATCTTTTGATTAATAAGAGCTCTTAACTATACTGAAGTCTAATTTATTAATATATTTCCTTTATGTTGTCATTTTTGTATACTGTTATGAAATATTTGTTCTACTCTAAGATCATAAAGATCTTCTTTCATGTTATATTCTAGTTTTATTGTCTTGCCTTTCATATTTACATCAACAATCCATCTGAAACTGGTTTTTGTCACGGCATTAAATAGGGTCGGGTTGATTTTTGTCCATCAGCTGTCCAGTAGATCCAGCACCATTTGTTGAAAAGGCTATATTTTCCCTGCTATACAGAAAGGACATGTTGGTTGCAAATCAGGTATCCATATATGTCTATGTGCTCTACTTCATTCCATGAGTCTATTTGTCTATCTCAAACCCAATGCATTCAAAACTGAATTCCTGATCTTCCCTCCTTAAACCTGCTCATCTTACTGTCTGCCCCATCCCAGTTGTTAGCCGTTCCATATTTCCAATTGTCCATGCCAGAAATTCTTGGTATCATTCTGACTCCTTTCTTTCTCTTACACACCACTTACAATTTATCAGCATCATGCTGCTTTTTTCTTCAAACTATATCTATAATCACTACCTCCATCATTCCCACCCTGGTCCAAGCCCCCATGCTCCCTCACCTGGACTTCTGCAATAATCTCCTAACTGGTCTCCTGGTTAGTGTTAATTGACTGGATATGAGGCATGGCAAAGGGGGGAGCCAGGATACCATCCCAGTTTCTTGACTTGGATAGTGGAGACTGTTTTCCAAACTGGGATAGGAAAGAAATTAGTTTGGGGCAGAGGGAAGAAAGGCCTCCGTCAGTCTCTTTTCTACCTATTAGCCAGAGCAATACTGTTAAATTAGCTCAAGTCAGTCAGATTATGTCCCTACTCTACTCAAAAGCCTCCGATGATGCCCCTATGTCTCTCAGAGTAAAAAGTCAAAGTCTTTACAATGGTCTACAAAGCTCTATGTAATTTTTTCATTAACCCTTTCCATGTTATTCTCTCCTTCACTCACTTTGTTGTAGTCACGATGGCCTCTTTCTTATTCCTTGAAAAACCAGGCATACTCCCACCTCAGGGCTTTGCACCTCTCATTTTCCTAGATACTCAGGTTGTTACAATAGACAATCGGTTGGACTGCAGGCAGCTGGTGGCAAGATGAGTGTCCCCGCTGGACACTTCAGAGGGGCAGGCTGCAGGGGTAGGGGTGCTGTTCAAGGGATGTGGAAACAGCAGGATCCGGGGTGCCCGTAGACTCCAACTGGCCCCCCTGCATGTGCAGGCCCCGAATCCAGCATCAGGAGGCAGGCTGAGGCCTGTGACATCTCCAGGCTTCCTGCTGGGAGATCCTGCAGCACCCCCACCCAACTGATCCTAATACCATAGATAGTCAGGGAGCCTGCAGAGTCTCCCCCATTGGCCAAAACGGCACAGGGGGAGGTTCTTACCCTGAACTCACCAAAAGCTAGAAAGAGGAATGGACAGGGACCCAGCACACCAAAAGCTAACAAGATAACTGGATAGAAAAAAAAGCCCTCTCCACCCTAGAAACAGGCCTGAGCAGAAAGGGGGAATGATCTTTGAGACGGTAACCCACCATGCTTCTAGGCCATGGCACCTGAATAAACCTTTTTCCTTTTGCACCAACACCTGTCTCACAAATTTGGCTTTTATGGTGACAGGCTGCAGGACCTGCATTTTCAGTTACAAGATGGCTAGCTGCCTCATTTTCAGCAAGTCTTTGATCAAATGTCATCTTTTTAGGGAGGTCTTACCTGACTACCCTATTTAAATTGTAACACAACCCCTATTCTTATACTCCCTATTTGCTTTTCCTGCTTTATTTTTTCCCTATTTCTGGTCACTTTCTAACTCTGAACTCAATAAAAGCAATGTTGAGAAAGACCAAGCCAGCACTCTGTAAGGAGAACCATACAGGAGAACTTCTGAGGAATCATCTGACATCCATAAATGACTTTTTTTTAAATCATGTATATTTTGTTCACTGCTATATCCCCAGCACTTAGAAGAGAACCTTATATGTAGTAGGTGTTCAGTAAACATGTCATTGAATAAACTCAATAAATGAAGGAATGAACCAAACACATCTTATAGATCCCCAAAATTTAATGGCTTAGTAAAGGAGGATGAGTCTTTCTTCAAAAGAGACTGAGAAGAAACAGCCAAGGAGATGGAAAAAGAATTATGAGAGTCTAATACCCCAGACATAAAGGGAATTTCCTGAGTGATACGATGTCTTTTGTTATTCATAACAAGCCCCCTTCAGCTGTATCTGAGTTTGTGCTAATGAAGTGGCTCCTAGCAGGGCTTCTAGATATCTTCAGGATTGGGGAACCAATCAATCATGTAATTAGTGGGCTAGAACTTTCAGTCCACCTCCTGACCTCAGAGGGGAGAGGGATTAAAAATGGAGTTCAGTCACCAGTGGCAAATGATTCAATCAAGTATGCCCATGTGACGAAACTTCAATAAAAATCTCTGACAAGCTTTAGTGGACTTGACCTGCTGCTTGGAGGGTAGCTCGAGTGAAGCTCTGCACCAGCGCCCCCCCATCCATTCACCCACCCTACCCTTCATTGCATTTGGAGGTTCCTGAGTTATATTCTTTACAACAAAATTGTATGGTAAGTATATGCTTTCCTGAGTTCTGTGAATTATTGAACTGGGCATGAAGAGAATGCAAGGAGAGGGGTGTGAAAAGCCCTGAATTTATAGTCAGCAGGGCAGAAATAAAGTTAGCCTAGGCAGCTGGCATCTGAAGCGGGTGTAGTCCTATGGGATAGAGCCCTTAATCCATGGGATCTGCATTAACTTCAGATAGTGTCAAAACTGAATTCCAGGACACCCAGTTGGTATCAAGAGACTTGGAGAATTGGTTGTTGTTTGAAAAAAAAACAGCCACTCAACCAAGAAGGGACAGAATCTGATTTGAATCCAAGCTTTTTACCAGAATATAAAGAGTAACTAAGGTTGGCAGATCGTACTACATAAAAAGAGGACAGATGACCTAAGATTTAATGAGAAAGTAGATGATTCCACCAAGAAGCAATTTCCAGAAACATAGGAATTAAACTTGAATGAGTTAGTGTTGAGAAAACTAAGAGAAAAGGAAGTGATCAATAGATTAAACAAAAGTAATCAATACTGTTAACTGTTGTGAAATTAAATGAAGATTGACAAATACCCACTGAACTTGTCAGTTGTGAATGGCAAGTCAATAGTATCTGAGGTCCCAACATGAGTTGAAAAATAGGGGTGGGGGGCGGTTTTGAGAACTTCGTGTGGGAAAGAGAGAGGGTAGCGATGGGTAAATGCTACAGGAGGGAGGTTTTCTGCTATCCTTATTGTGGTTGTTTCAGGTAAGAGGCTTGAGCAGGTCTAAACAAAAAGTGGTCAAAAATAAAAGTCCTTAATGGTGGATGGTAGGCTCACAGCTCAGGACTCTGGTCAAAAAGCAAACTGACAATTCTTCCTTTTATTTTTATGACTCCTGTGAGGTTTGAATTTTCTTAGCCTGCACAGTTGATAGTTTCTCTGTATTAAAAAAAAAAAAAAAGAGAGAGAGCTAAGAAAAGGAAAGAACCTTATTTTAAAAAACAATTCTTTCTTCACCTCCAGCTGCTGCACTCTCAAGGTAAGGTTTCGAAAGAGCAGTCAGTCTATTCCAGTTTTTGCATATTTGTCCACCTCTTACTCATCACCCCCACCTCTCAAGTGTGGCCCCTAGCCTTGCTTCACCCAAACAGGACATGTTGAAGTCTCTAGCATGTTCTGTATTGTTAAACCAAAGTGTCAGCAGATGAGGACCGGGCCTGGAGCAGGTCTGCCTTGGGCCAGACTCTAGTGTGTGGGTTCTTGATTTCGTGCAGGAAACATTTCACAATATGAGTCCGGGTGATTTTAAGGGTAGTTTTATTAAAATTGGGGACAGTGAAACAAAAGGACTTAGGGTAAAAGACGCAACAGGAGAGAGAGCCTAGGCAGGGCTCTGCTTTGGCTCCCTAGAAACAATAGGAAAGAAGTGAGCCAAGGAGGAGCTGCTTTTTTAGCTCACTAGAAAGTCAGAGAAAAAGGGGGCCTTGAAGATAGGATCAGGAGGGCAAGCCTAGAACGAGCTGCCCCCACTCGCTGCTCCCTGGTTGCAAGTCTGATGGGGTACAGTTTAGAAGAGAAAAGCCCTGAAAAGTTCATGCCCCAAGAAGGGGTATAAGTGTGCTCTAGAGTGAGCCACAGCAGTCTTTGTCTTCAAGGTTTTTATCTCTCTTGTGTATGCAAGAATCTTAGGGGACAGTTTCACCAGAATATTCATCAGCTTTCCAGGTGCATTTTAATATGCTGATGCATCTAAATGAGCGTTTAGGGAAGTTTGGGATTATTCTTTGGTCCACTTTACTGTTTTACTTTTATGTTGGGTCTGTCTGGCTGTAATCAGGTTTTTGTTATTTGTTCCCCTGACTTCATCCATCCTTGGGTTTAGCTGGCACAAATGGCATAACGGGGTGATTTAAGCTATGTATTCTCTGGTTAGGGAAGAGAGGTATAAACCATTTGCTCTCAAGTATCCTTGGTTAGGGAAGACAAGGTCTTGCAATTCACTAGTGGGCTATAAATTGTTCAAATTGTTTGGCCTTGTTTAATTATCCTGCCTCAGTTTCCCCATCCCACTTACTCAGGAATTTGCCTAGCTTCTTACCATCCTGCCTTCAAAGGATGTTTTCAGGTCTTACACTCAAGATCCTAACTATTCTATTTGCCCCCTGGGCCCCTCCACTGGTATCTGCAATTTATTATAGTCTAAAACAGAACTCACTTTTCTTTCCTTTGCTACCAAACACATTTCTCCTTTTTCCTACTTTGAAGAGTACCTTCCACCACCACCATCCACACAAGCCAGGAAACCTGGATGGCATTGCGACTCCTCCTCTCCCATGCCCCATGTCTCATCCAGTGTCAAATCCCTTCACTGCCACCAGTCCTGAGAGTATCCATTTCCGATGCAACTTCCACAGATCTAGAACTCCATCACGATCTTTCTACAATATAAATCAGATGTTACTTGTCTGCTAATAGTCCTTCTGTGGCTCCACGCTGCCTAGATAGTAAACCCCAAGCCCATTAGTACGGGTGGTAATAGTCCTTCTGGATACTGAAGGCCCTGCCTCCTTCCCCAGCCTCATATCCCCCTACATTTCCCTCCTAACTGATGCCCAAACACTGCAGACACTATTGGGAGTTCCCTGAACTTGCAGGTGACTCCACGCTCTCCTTTGGCATGGAGAATCATGCTTGCAAACACTGCACCTGCATGTGTTTTCTGGGCCAAATCCCATTTTCTCTCAAGACTTCACTCAGACTTCACCTGCTCAGGGATTTAGCAACTTATACAAGAACAGTTTCACTGTGAATCTATTGCAGCTTTCTTTTTCAAGTCTGTTAAGGCGTTTGGATTAGTGTCTAATCCAAAATGGTTTTCTACAATAGTAAAGGCACAATGGTTTACAGTAATGCCACAACTACAGAAGTGGATTTGTTTCTTTAGTCACATGTTGGAGCCTTAAAATCTGTATTGGACATGTATAAGTATTTATGAATGGTGGTTTTATTACGCGTGGCATACCAAGGCAAAAATAAGCTTTCTTAAATCAGAATTCTATAAAGCATGCTGTTTATCTGGGTCAGCTGACCTCACTCATTACCAGAATCTTCATCTAACAGCTTAGTTGGCATTAGATAGACAGAAGACAGCTGGAGCTGGCAAAGTCACTGAGCTGCCCAGGAAGCTCGGAAGGTCAAATGGATATTATCCCCAATACCTGCCGCCCATCTTAACCAGGGGTGGAAGAGCTGCCTCAGAATGAGGTATCACAATTTGCCATTTAGGTTTAATAGACAAAGGCTAGTTAATGATTACAATGCATGGTAAAAGCTTCAGAAGGAAAAGAGAATCTTTTGTGGACCATTTGGGTTTGTGTGTGTGTGTCACTCTTTAAGTTATTAGTTTTTAAAATCAGTACTTTTTAATGGACATAACTTGACCAAAAACTTGTCACAGAATTTTGAGACCCATTAAAACAAAGTTTAGTGAGAAACCTCTGTATTCTTTGGGTCAACACTGCAACTTCCTGTAGTACTACTTACATAAAAGGCTTAAGTAAGAGTTTCCCATAACATATTTCTGGTGTTACATCTGCTGAAATTTTAGAATTTCATAATTCTGCTAACATTGGAGCTTTGGGGTTTTTTCACCTTGTCTTAAGGGGAGGAATCTTCTGTTTACACAGTAAAAAGCAATGGGAGAGGGTATGATGGTGTAACACTTAAATAGGTTAGGACATAAGCAAAAAGTAACTTTATGTTTAAGCTCATTTATAAAGGCCAATTCTGTTATATTAAAGCTCATGTATTTGTTGCATATAAAATTTTCTGTAGTTACATCAATATTGAGTAAATTTATTGACATGACAAATTTAGTTTTCCAGTTTTACCGAAATGTGAATTCTCACCTTTACAAATACGGCGATAATTTAAAGAAACTATAATGAGGCTTAAATAGTATCGAGTACTGTCTTGCTATAGTTAATTGTATCCAGATTCTTAGAAAAATAAATGATACTACAAGTTGAAAAAAATGCCAATCACAAACTCTTCCAGAAAATTAAACAGAAGGGAATACTCCTCAACTAATTCTATGAGGCCAGCATATCACAACCAGAAAAAGTTATTATGAGAAAAGCATATCCCTCATGTGGTTTATTCCAGGATAGCAAGGTCAGTTTCACTTTCAAAAATCAGATTCTACAAAAAAGTGAAATCACTACTCCCCACAGTATTTGTCTTTCTCTGGTGGACTTATTTCACTTCACATAATACCCTCTAGATCCGTCCATGTTGTCAGAAATGGCAAGATTTTATTCTTCTGTATAGCTGAGTAATATTCCATTGTACATATGCACCGTCATAAATATAGTCGATAATATTGTTATAACTATGAGGGGGGACCAAAAAAACCCCAGCATTGATTTATTAAAAATTGTGTGTTTATTCTTAAATGTTTAAACTTCAATCGCCTTCAACATACTCTCCATTTAATGCAATACACCTACTGAGATGTTTTTTCCACTGCTCAAAACAGTTTTTGAACTCGACGATTTTGATGCCTTTTAGTGCTTCTGCCATTTTTTATTTCACCTCTTCCACATCGGTGAACTATTTCCCTTTGAGGACTGTTTTCAATCAGGGAAACAAGCAAACAAAAGTTGCTCAGGGCAAGATCAGGTGAATAGGGAGGGTCAGGCACTGGGGTCATGCCATTTTTGGTCAAACACCTCTGAACACTCAGCATGGTGTGGGCAGGTGTGCTAGTAAATCACCCATCATGAAATGGACAAACACATTGAAAGAGTCTTCAAAAACAATTCACTGAAGCTGAATGCAGCCTCTCACAACAACGCCAGCTGGTGCACTGATACAGATGGATTCCTACATCACTCACCTAGCAGAGGCCCACCCTCCAGAAGATAAATCTGTTTTTTTGGGGGGGTCTCCCCTCGTAAATGTCTAAATATTGTGATGTACACCTTAAACTGATATACTATTGTACGTCAACTATTATAAAAATTAAATTTAAAAATCAGTATAATTTACAATATTAAACAAATTTTAAAAGAAAATCATGATTATCTCAATAGTTGTAAAAAAAGCATTTGACTAAATTCAACATCCATTCATAACAAAAACTCTTAGCAAACTAGGAATCAAAGGTACTTCTCCACGTGTTAAAGAGCACCTACAAAAACCCTACAGTTATCATCAGAGTTAATGATGAAAGACTGAAACTTTCCCCATAATATCAGCAACAAGACAGAAGGATGTCCACTTTTATCACTAGTATTCAACACTGTACTGGAGAGTCTAGTCAGTGTAATAAGGCAAAATTAAAAATAAAAGCTGTCCAGGTTGTAAAGGAAGAAGTAAAACTATCACAGATGATGTAATCATCTACATACGTAGAAAATGTAAGGAATCTATTAAAAAGTTACTAGAACTAATACAGGTTTTCCAGGGAGATATTGTAGGTTTATTCCAGACCACCACAATAAAGTTAGTATTGCAATAAAGCAAGTCATAAACTTTTTGTTGGTGGAGGGCTTTGCCTTCATTTTGTAAAAAATGCAACAGCTCTGAAACTCAAGGGAAATGAAATAAAATGAGATATGCAAATAGTATAAAAAGTAATTATATTTCTATATACTAGCAACAGAGATTGAAATAAAAATATTTATAATAGCATTAATACATACAAAATACTTCAAGAGAAATATGGCAAAAGATGTAAAAGACCTGTACTATAAAACATTGCTGAGAGAAATTACAGCATATTAAATAAATGGAGAGGTATAACTTGTTCATGAGAAGATTCCATTTACTAAGATATTGATTCAAAATCCTAGCAGGTTTTTTGTAGACAGACAAGCTGAATCCAAAATCCATATGGAAGTGTAAAATATCTAGAACAGGCAAAACAACTTTGAAAAGGAACAAAGTTGAAAACGAATTCAAGACTACAGGAATCAAGAAGCTACAAAAAAAGCATCAAAAAAGATAAATGGATCAATGGTACAGAATAGAGTTCAGAAATAGATCCACACCTATATAGATAACTAAGTTTTGATCCAGGTGCAAAAACAATTGAATTGAGTAAGGAGAATCTTTGAACAAAGAGTGCTGCAATTACTGAAAGTTAGTTTCGTTAATAGTAATTGCTCACACACACACAAGGTAAAAAGGGGCTCTCTGAACTTTGATCCAAGCCCAAGGCCAAGTTTATTTATCTTTGATAAATTTCTCCTGAAAACAGTACCTCCGGTCCCCCCTTTATTATGTGGGTGGTGTTGGTGGGAAAATGTGTAATGATGCACTGGGGATAAGCAATTCTAGTAACCCCTAGTCTTGAAACTTCACCTCAGGGTGGACTTCGAAAGTAGTATATTGGTTGTTTAATAAAAAGGATAGACAGGAAGGCCCTCATTTGCAGTATCTGAGTGAATACTCCCATCCGGTCGATTTCAAGCTACCATTGTGATATGACTGAATGTAGATATTGGAAGAAATATTCCTAGTATTCCCACCATGCAAATACAATAGAGGTAAATAATCAAGAGCACAGGTAATTATAAAAGATGGTAAAATCATTAGGAATTACAGTTTTAGTGCCTAATACCTTCATTTTTTTAAAGCAACTCAATATTTTTTTTAATTCTTTTTTTATTGTTGTTTAAGTACAAATTTTGTCCATTTTCCCCCTACTCCCCACCCACCCTTAACTTTGTCCATGAATCCCCCACACATGACCCCCGGACAACCCTTCCCCTGTGTCACTCCCCGCAACCCCCCACCCCATTCACTGCTAGTTTGTCCTTCACTTCAATGTCTCCAGTTACATTTAACTCGCTTGTTTGTTCTGTTGGTTAGTCTCCACTTATAGGTGAAATCATATGGCATTTTTCTTTTACTGCCTGGCTTATTTCACTTAGCGTAATGTTCTCCAGATCCATCCATGTTGTCATAATACCTTCATTTTTAATAGAATTTAATCAATTGTAAATTTACATAATTTAAATTTCAATAATGGCAATGTTTAAGGGTTAGATAGCCAAATTCTTGAAATGTTAACAATCTGCTCCCATTAGCCTGTACAAGCCATATCTGGGTGCACATTCTCTGTAAGGGAAATAGTATAAGATAACTTCAGGTAACTTCTAACTTGATGATTCCTATTGAAAGAGAAGGTCCTGGCTATAGTAAAATTCCATGTACATTCTTTTTATAGTTTTCACAACAACCTGATGGGGAAACAGAGGCCAGGTGCAATTGAAGAGCAAGTATAAGGCATTAAGGGGTGGATAGGGAGTTTGAGTTCAGACCTGTCTGAACTCAATGTTCTTACGATTTCTACTTCTATTTGAAAAAGCCTGACTTAAGGATTTTTACCTCTGCCGAAAGTTTTAAGGGTGTGTGTGGGAGTGATGTGGCCTGGAGTAGACAAAGAAGCATTTTAAGCGTATAAATACACTTTGCACTCAGAAAGCTCTCCGTAAGTCAATCCCAGCCCAGTCCCAGGGTCTTATCCGTGCAGTACAAGGAAACGCTTTATTCCTACCATTCACTGCGTGCGCTCCTAACCGCCCCAGGGCCTGAGTCCTGTGTGGGAGGACAACTACTTGGGAACTAAACAGCCCCGAGCAGCAGAGCCGAGAAAGTCGCGGAAGAAGGGCGCGAGAGAGGAGCCACAGGCCCCTGCCCTCGCAGCGCGCAGGCGCCAGAGCCGAGGGGGCGGGGCGGGCCCTTCTGGCTCAGACAGGCCTCGCTCCTGCGAGGCCTTCACGCCCCTCCCGGGCCGTAGCCCCTGTGAGCACGTGACCTTCGCGTCAGGCGCCGCGCTCCTCTCGGTGGATTAAGCGGAAGGGCGGGCGGGGGTGGGTGAGTTAGCGGTGGCCTCCGTCCGGGCAGTGTTCTGCGTTCCGCCCGGCTCTCGCGTGCCCTCAGAGCCATGCTGAGGAACTGCACAGCGCGCCTGCAGGCGCTCGGGGCCCTGCGCGGCCTGCGGAGCGGCGCGCGCCCGCCGGCGGGGAGCCCGGGCCCGGCGCGGGTGAGTGGCCGGGCGGTCGCGTTCCGCGGGTGCAGCGGCGGGAGTGGGCGTTTTAGCGATTGTTCACATTTAGACTTTCTGTCAGGATCACACCTGCAGTAACAGATAGGTTAAGCTACTTACCCATTACCTCAGCCATTTGATCTCAGATTAAAAAGTAACGTTAGTTCTGGCAGGCGTCAGAGTTATCAGGGTCAAAGGCGCTGTCTGTCCTGAAATGTAGACCTAGAGAGAGAGCGTAGGAAGGTGACTTCCTGTACTAAGCCGTGCAGGGTATTTGGCCCGTACGCGAAAGACGGCCACTACTCCTGATATGAATAAAGGGTAAATTATTCCAACAAGGTCACAGAAAACACGGAGTACGGTTGGGTCGGAACCATTACATGACCCTGTAAGAGAAGAGCGCTGTCTCTTCCACAGGCTTAATTTTAATGTTCTCTGCTTGTCACATAAAGCCTCTCTAAGCCAGTTTCCTCATCTTTAAAGGTTCTTACAAGATTTAAAGGAGATAATGCAAGTAAATGTTTAACACAGTGCCCGGCATTAGTAGTAAATAAACACAGACATATCGCTGTGTTTTGTTTCATTGTTGTATCCTATGAATATTAATTTAGTTTGGAAGAAAGAGGTGAAATTTCAAAATTATTCCTTGTACAACGAGCTATAATGAAGTATTGGGTTGGGCAAAAAGTCCGTTATGTTTTTTCCATACCCTGACTCTAGTAGTGCTTAGCTGCCTTTAATTTCATTCAAAACCATTTTTGTTACATTGTATCATGACAGCTGTCATATCAGCATGCATTTTTTAAAAAAGACTTTTTTTATTTTTAGAGAGAAGGTATGGGAGAGAGAGAGAGAGGGAAACAAACATGTGAGAGACACATTGATCTGTTGCCTGTCACAGGCCCCCAACTGGGGACCTGGCAGGCAACCCAGGTATATGCTCTGAGAATCGAACAGGTGACCTTTTGGTTTGCAGACCAGTGCTCAATCCACTGAACTACACCAGCTGGGGCTCAGCGTGCATTTTTAAAAACTTATAAAAATTAGTGAATTTTTGTGCAGCCATTTTAATACTGAAGATGGAGGAAGAGATGCAAAATTTTTGGCATATTATGCTTTATTATTTCAAGAAAGGTAAAAACGCAACTGAAACACAAAAAAAGATTTCTGCAGTGTATGGAGGAGGTGCTGTGACTGATCAAGTGTGTCAAAAGTGGTTTGCAAAGTTCCTTGGTACTGTTGACATTTTGACCAAATAATTCTTTGCTGTGGGGCTGTCTTATGCATTGGAAGATGTTTAGCAGCACCCCTGACCTCTACCCACTAGAAGCCAATAGCGGGAGTAGCTGACGTACTCAAAATATCCAAATCAATAAAGTTATTGGTGAAAATGAAAAATGTCTTTTAGTTTACAGAAAAAAACAAAATTTTTGGCCAAACCAATAATAAGGAAACACGTAAGAGGGAACAGCTCTGTATGGAGCAGGAACTGGAAGCTATTGTAGCTTTCTTTTAAAGAATAATAAAGTGCAGATTGGAAAAGAAATTGCCCTGCACTAGTTTCACAACAACAAAGTTAAATTCATTTCCTTGATTATATGTTGGTGCCTTGTAATCTGAGTTGAGGATATTTAACAGTACTTATAAATTTATGTTTATATTCAATAATTTACTCTTCTTAAATTTTTATTTATTGATTGATATTTAGAGAGGGAGAGAGAAATATTGATTTGTTGTTCCACTTATTGATTCAGCCGTTCGTTACTTCTTGTATGTGCCCTGACCAGAGATCGAATCCACGACCTTGACCTAACCCACAACCTCGGCCTATCGGGAGAATGCTCTAACCAACTGAGGTACTCAAACAGGGCTCAGTAACTTATTCTTAAAAGGAGACACATTTTTTAAAGTCATAACTTTACTTAACAAGTCCCACGTGAAAAATATATAACCAAGGATCAAACAAAACTTTTCCTCTACTCAGGGCAACAAAAGGTAATGATTACCACTAACATTTATCCCTCATATGCAGTCCATGTTCTGAATTTACAGGTGCCTTTACTTCCAAGTATCTCTTAGTTTGCATCTCCTTGAACTACAGCTTTTTATTTCTCACAACATCTGGGGTCCTAAACTCATCATGCCCAAAACTAAAATTAATAGTTTCACTCCTACACTTTGCCCACTGCCACACATGGGAACACTAACAAAACCTCCTCTTTCTTTTCTTTCCGTCCACTGCAATCTTCAAAGTCACAACTCTGGAATCATCCAAAACTCTTTCTACTTTCTCCTCCACCACTATCACATTCCTTGGTCCCAATATCCCAATATTTCTTAAATCTTTTCATTAATCTCTAGTTCAGCTTCTAACCATTATCTCACTTGCACCTTTGCAACAGTCTTTTAACTAGTTTAGGGAAACTAGTTAAAAGTTTCCCATTGCTTGTCACCTTGCAATTCATCTGTTACACCAGAGGGAGGTTTCTAAAACCTAAGTTTATTTACAGAGCCCAAGTTCATGTGCCCGTTGCCTCAAAAGGCCAAAACTCAAAATGTCAGAGTTTGGAGTAAGGAAAATTTATTGATCAAGAAAGCGCCAACCGAGAAGACTGGAGACCTAATGGTGCCTCAGGTCCACCTTGCTCATTGAACTAGGTTAAGGGTTTTGTCAGCCAATGGTTGTTGGCACCAGTTCAAGGCCAACGGGAGTCCCCAGTTTAGGATGCGGTAAGAAGTAAACTATTCAGTGCAAAACAGTTCAACTGTGATACAGCTCAGCTGTGAAGCAGCTCAGTTGTGATGGAGCATGGTCTGAGGCACCCCTGGGGCCAGGCCCCTCTCCAGCTCTCTAGCTCTGCCTGGGCTGAGCTGCTTCACCCTACTCCAAGGAGATGTCACCAGTGTTTCAACTCAGGGAAACACAGTCTTCTGTGGAAAGGGAAAATGCTCTCCCAGAGCCAGCGGGGAACTAACTTATATAGACAGAAGTCCCTGCCTTTGGTCCCTGATTGGTTCGTCCACATGCAAACAAGGACTCCAAATCCTTGAAGTCTGAATGGTCCAAAAGACACTCTCCTGATTGATCAGAATTGAACCACTCTGATCAGTTGGTGAAGATGCTGGTGGTGATTGGATAGAGAAAGGCCTCAGTCCTATTGGTTGAAATATGATTCCAGGAACTCCTTTGTAAGAGGTGGCTCAGATGGCAGGAACACAGTGCAAGTAGGTAGTTCAGTGTAGACTTCTCCCTGAAGTGCAGTTTGCATCAGAGACCACTGTGTAGAAATGACCGCTGACCTATTTTTAAAAATTTGAGCCCAGTTAGCCACCAGGAGCCCTTAGTAAGTATCTTATTTTTCAGGGTACACAGTTTTTAGGGGCTAGGGGGAACAGGTATGCAGAAGTGCTGGTGGTTTAAGTTTTAATTGAAGGACCTTCAGTCTTGGTCATTTATGTTACTGAACTCAAGGGGTTCACCACTTGGAGTACTCTAATCAAAATTGAGACATGGTTGCAGCAAGTAAAAGACAAAGGATTTATATTCAAAGCTCTTGTCTCCCCAAAGGTAGGTTTATGTATTGTTTATATACACTATTTAGTCATTACATGTTGATGTTTTCTTGGCAGTTGGCTATGTTTATCCAGCTGAGTTTCTGTCAAGCTCATCCTGTTTACACCTGGTCTTCAAAATATTGTGCTACATTTTAACATTTAGCAAAAAAAGTATTTAGTAGGAACTTCCCAGAACTTGACATCTTTGTCCTTTGTTAGTTAACAATTCCCCCTGAGTATTTTCACTCCTCATTCTTGAGGGAATGGGGACAAGGGTCATACTTCTGTAACTGCTCCCTGTCGAACATGGACATAGTATGTCTTTGAGTTAAAAGAGTGAAATTCTCTGGCTACCTCATTTATGAAAGTCCTGGGGTCCCCTAGGTTTTTGGATTCATAAGAATAGGAGTGCATAAAGAAAGCACTACTCTAACATGAGTCTTGTGCCATAAGAGGCAAGATGGAAGCCGGGGGGAATCAAGGAGACCAAGACACTGCCACTCATAAATTCACACTCTGTTGGAGATCTAATGAGCAAGATGGACCAGAATGACAGCATCCCTGAGGACAAAGTAGCCAGCAAAGGGGAGAAGAGGGAAGAGGCTGTTATGTCTGAATCATCTCCCATATGACCCAGGACACCATGATTTTTATTCAAGAATCACTTATTGAGCTGCTTGGTCTATCCAGGACTTTGAAGGACAGGTAGGATCTAGGTAGGAAGTGACTATGCAGAAAGGGTACACCCAGTAGATGAAGCACAGAAATCCTGGGGAATGAAAGTGAGCAGAGTTAACAGATATGACAGTTCTACACAATATCCAGTCAGTGTCCCATGGTTTCTCAAGCACAGTGATGTTTGCCATGTGGCCAAGAGAAAAACTGCACCTTGTAAGACACCTTCGCCTTATAAGGGAAGGGAGGACAGCACATGAGGAAGTCCTGATAATGGCCCTTTGCATCCACTCTTTTGGGACAGTGCATCACAGAAAAGCTCCCTGTGATGAGAGGAGGCATACTCGGGAAATATAAACTCTGTGTGTGTGCACATGCACACACCAACACAGGAGGAGGGTAAGACCAAACAAGTGAGGCCATGCTGTTCAGGCCCACATAGCCAAGGGCTTATGTGATCAGATATCCTGTTATCATTCCGTAGTTAGCCAGCTGCACAGCTGCAGTTCAGAGACTAAAGACCTTCTGAAAATCAGATCACAGGGAGAAAGCACCACTTATTTGCAACTTCTTTGTCCTCTTAACCCAGTAGATACTGAGATGAACTTTGAGATGAACATATCACCTAAGGTCTATATAACCTACAGTTTCCATCTTTCACAAACTGACTCCTCTACCCTTTGTTCCCAATTTGGAAACATTAGGAGTGAAGCTCTGATTCTGAGTTAAGAAGGTACAGGAAACAGCCATGGGCACAGGTTATAAGGAAACAGGAGGGAAAAGTAAGGAGAGTCACAAAGGACTATTCACATGAGGCACTTCCTGGTCTCACCTCTTCTCTCTGACCTAGATGCCCACACTAGCAGAATCACCTCCTACTGCAGTTACAGGTCCCAGCTTCTCTCAGCCGTCTGGCTTCTGGACTGCTAGAGAAGATGGGCTAAGAAGGTCTCCCCAAGGCTTGCCCCCCACCCCAATCCCAGACAGGTGGGCCTTTGAGAGGCAGAGGACTGGCCCAGGATTCTTGGTTTAACAATTTGACTAACAATTCAGACCCAATCCACTAAAAGGAAGATTCTGGGTGGTGTGGCTTCCTACCTGCGCCTGTCTGCCTTCCATCTCACACCTTAGCAGTGCAGTATTCTGTTGTTAAACTTCCTTTGTCTCTGACTGTGACAAAGCACTGCTTCCACAGAAGAGCAAGTGCCCTGTTCAGCCCATACCACTGCCAATCAGACTCCCAAAGCCACTGGGTCCTCTGTACAGGCTGAGTGTGGTCCACTCCCCAAGGAGACTGCACAGCTTACAAGCACTTTATCCTACCTGTGGATGGAGAGAACAAGCCCTCTCACTTCGGAGGAAAAGGGATGAGTTAATAGGCTACTGCTCAGAAAAGAAGCTAAGATCTCAGAAGTCTTCCAGACTTGACTGGGCACTAACACAAGGGAATGCATGACTGCACCTGCCTAGAGTCGGTGATGTCAAAACCATCCTTGCAGATGAATAAATGGGGAATCAGTAAATTACTTCCAAAGACCACTCTGAAATCTTATTGAAAGCAGTTCATTTTCCTGTGTCATTTCCAACTTCCTCCCATACTGTGTATCTAAGAAGCCCAGCCCTTTGACCTCTGTTACTCAAAGTACATACATGTGGCTGTTCCTACATGCTTCATTTTGCAAGTCCGGTAAAGAACTCAAAGTACATTTTTAAATCATAGCGGACTTTTCTCTCTTTTTTCTGGCAACAATCCAGTCAGGTAATCTTTTTGTTTTGTTTTGTTTTTCAATGCTCCTAGGATATTTGGCCTGTGTTACCACACCTTTGGTAAAATT